>OZ020519.1:24095481-24131720 GCA_963971425.1 Bryoerythrophyllum caledonicum | reverse complement strand
GATCGGCCGCAGAAAACATCGGACGACCGTGCGGTCGGCCCTAGCGGACGGAATGGGCGGTCGGCCGGGGCTGTGGACGGCTATTTACCCCCGGGTAAACTGACAAAACTCGTTATGTCAACGGACGTCGTGATAGGCCCGAGGACGTCCTCCGTCCGGACGTCCGCACGTCAGGGACATCGAGCGTCCTGACAACCATGGTCGGCTCAGTCTATTCAGTACCCGTCTCAGTTCCTTTGCATAATTCATGACAAGATGGATACCTCCAAGACGGCCATTTCTAAAATGTAGGGAATTACCAAGGCCACCGCCGGGCTCGGCTAGATTTCCGATTTCATGTACCGGCATGCTTACTCATGGACACGGCAACGGTGCCTACGTTCATTACTCGACGTCGTTATGGCCGGGGGACTCAAATTTTACCATCTCTTCATTGTGGCTTTTTCTAAGAGCATTAGAGAGGCGCCCCGTGCGAGAGTCGAAGGAGCTATTCACATGTCCACCCTTGAATCTTTTCTTTGATGCTCTATTTCATAGGAAGTCCAGATGTATGTCCTCAATTCCTGAATCTAAAGGAGCTCCTCTTGGTAGGTTGCAAGTCCCTCTTCCTCGGAAGTTGTTTCTCCAGCTTGATAACTCCGCTAAGGATAACAAAAATCGGTTCCTCATGGCGTTTTGCTCGCTTCTTACAGCTAGAAATTTTTTCAAGGAGGTTACTGTGGGATTCTTGATTGTTGGCCACACTCATGAAGATATTGACGCCCATTTTAGTTACCTTTCGAAACTCATCAAACCAAAGAATACTTATTGTTTGGCTGACCTCATGAAAGTCTTCATGGACTCGCAGAAGACTGTCGCGTTCATTCCGGAACTTGTCCAAGAAATTGCGGATTTTAAGAGTTTTATTGCTGGATATCATCATAACGGCAGCAATAAGATTGTGGGACTGGGAGAGATACACCTGTTCAAGTTTTACGTGGAGGAGGAAGGAAATGACGCTGGATGGCTGGTCATGAGATATAAGAAGTGTGCAACTGATTCATCCTGGCTTCCTGCAGGTAAGCCATTTAAGGTGGAAATACTCATATTCCCATCTCTCTTGGGCTTTCTCCACCTTCGTCGTCTTCCACCTTCGTCGTCTTCCTTCTTCTCCGTCGGCGGCCGGCCGATGGACCTAAACGTTTTTGCTTTAAGTTCATGTTCTCATTCAATTTATGCGACTAATTCTCCTTGGACTCCTTCATGTAAGCCTGTTAAGATGTGGACTGCGGATGAGCACGGAAATCCACGCCTACCTGTTGGAGATCCGAAGCCAGTCCCATTTAAACCTCTCTAGGGAGACGTCCAAGTTAACCAGAACAAAAGAAACCTAGAGAAGGAGGTTGCTCGGGCCATAGGAGTCAGCGAGAAGCAATCCTTCATCAAGAACGGAATTGCCAAATATATTGAGTTCTGGAAGACTGGCATGTCCCGAGATAAGAGATATACAGCGGATATGGCCCCCTACATTTTGTACCGGGAGTATATCCATCAACTTATTTCTGGTCCCCTACCACCAAACCGGGAGTCTCTCCAGGAAGGGTTTTGGCCTACTTCAAGCTGGATTCGCAATCATGCTCGCGGCTCTGCGTCACCTGATGACGTCATTGGAATTTCGGACATTACCCCTGAGAATGACCCTGACGCATATCCTTTCTGTGGCCATGAATTGAGCCGTCGAAAGCTGTCGTTCAATCCATATTGAGACATTTTACTTGGTGATTTTGTCCTCTGCCGTCCTAACAACGGTCATTACCTTCCTGTGTGGATGGGCCGAGTTCTTGAATGCGTTAATCTGACACCAGGAGATTGCTACGAGAATTTCAAAGTCGAATGGTGGATGCCCATGTCAGGAAAGAAGGAATCAAAGAAGATTGTCACGAGGAAATGCTGAACTAGGAGATGGCAAAGAGAACCTTGTCTTTTAGAGGTACAAAACTGCAAAATTGTTCTTTACTCGCACCGCTATCCATCGCACACTAAGAAAGGCCCTCCCAATTCTTACCGTATTCCGCCTGAGGCAACGAGCGCTACGATTGCAACTCTAGAGGCTGGTGGCATCTCAGTTAATTGTGGAGATGAGGACTGATTCTTATTTCATTGGCTGCCAGCCGATGGATTGCTGCTTAATCCTAATCATAGGACTCAATTGTTGTCAGATTGCATTGTACGTACTATTCTTCGTTACTAGATTGCAAGGTCTCTTTCTGGATAGAAGAGAGCGTTTTTGTCGGCTCCCTACCGACTACGGCTATACGCTAGACTCAACATATACAAACGTTTCGACTATTTAGTAGTATTTCTCATATATGCAATCGTTTTTGTTTGTCAAAATGTTGTCAACCGCTAGCTTCATTGTTTTGTATGAAGCTCATTTCTAATCATATCTAGCCTCCTTGTGCTTACAAACCACCCTCCCCTATCTAATGCTTATCTCCACTAGTCGCAGGATTTGAGCCCTTTATTCAAAAGAATTTTAAGCTCACGATCGCGTACTTTGTGCATGACGCCATCCTCCATCACGGTTTGTTTCACCTTATCCTCGAACACTACGTCTCGGCTGCCCGCCGACACTTGCATTTGAATTCCTCCTTCTATATCTCTGCGGTACGAAGCACTATTCCTGTTAGTAAAGGTCGTCAGCGCACCCTCATGGTCGGCTGCCCCCGGACAAGAGAAGTAAAGCGACAATTTAACAATCCTCTGTAGATTCTGAATACCCTTCACCCATATAAATTGTAAATTTTAGGACAATCTAGTAGGTGTTTAGGGTCGTCACAAGTATCTAATTTGGTCCACAATTGATCATTTTTTCCACATTTTGTTAAATATCCAGTTGTTGTTGAAAAAATAAAAAGTGAAAAATATGAAGATCTCTAGGTTTTATGTAGAAAAGATGAATTAATTTTTCCTCCGTTGCCCAACAATGTGTGAAAATCTTTGACTTGGAATAAAATGCATTTTTACAATAAAGACAAGAATTTTTTTTGAAATTTTCCAAAGAAGGAAATATTCTTTATATGTGTGAAAAATCTCAATGTCAATAGAAACTTTTGTCAAAAATTTTGGAGGTGCCCGGAGTCCCCATTTTTGGCTTTAAGTGGTACTAACTTTCAAACCACAAATCCAAAAAATAAAATAAAAATATCTCCACGAAGCTCTTATCATAGGCAATCTAGAATAAAAATTTCAGAGAGAAATGATTTTTTTCGAATCTTAGGAACTTGCCCAAAGTCAGAAACCCCCCCGAAGGAGATTTGGTTTTTTAGGGGTTAATGGGTAATTCTAGCGATTTGAGATCATGGATAAATGCGGCTATTATTTCCGGTAATTGACTCAACCCATTTCATTGAATTTGGATAATTGACTCAATCCATTTGTGACGTAGCCCATGTCAGTTCCAACTGAGACACTCCAGCCTGTCCTACAAGCGTGGCCCATGAAATATGCAGGATGAGAAATCTCACCCTACAAATATTTCCATTTTTAACCCCTAAAAGCCCAAGGTATTTTTCCTCATGAAACACTCCAAAACCGCCATCATCAATAAGTGGCAACAAAATCTAACATTAAAGTCTAATTTTAGACTTTCAACCGTACAATCTTAAAATAGACATATATATGAACTTACAATACAAATTTGGTTGCAATCCACCGCACGGATGGGAAGATTATAGCGTTTGAAGTGCAAGAAAAAGTATTTTTTCCCCCTTGCCTGGCAAGGTCAGCCTACTTTGACTAGGCATATCTTCTAGCTTTTACATTGAAATGTGATTAAATCTTTTACCAATATGACTTTTATGTTGTTAGCTATTTGTGTGCAAAATTTTAGGTCAATTCGCAGGATAATAGATGTAGAAATATATACTTTAGTAAAAAGGGGGTACAAAATGATGTACAACATTAGTGATATTATGAAATTGTTTGTTTCATACAAGTTGTTGCATTTGAGAATCCCAATGGTGGAAACGTTCAATTCTTTTTAAAATAGTTTTAGAAAAAGAGACGACAAAATTAGTAAAATCCATAATTTTCATGAATATATGGAATAAATAAAGCATTATGGGAAAGGGGAGTGCTGGAAATTGGGTGGCTAATTCGTCCCGCTAATGACAGCCCTCACAGCTGGACAAAAAAAAAAATAATAATAAAAATTTTAAATTTAAAAAAAAAATCTCAACAGGCTCACTTTTGGCGCTGGCGGACCAGCTGACGGTTGGTTGTTTGCTATTTTCTTAAACTATTTAAATAACTCTCTTAATAATTTTCAAAGCTTTTTCCACTTGGACTTCGTGCATGGAAGTTTGGACTCCTTTCCTCGCCCTTTCTGTCCCAAAATTTTGCTCCATTTTTCTCCTCACATTGCATTGGTTGACATGGCTGCTCCTATAGTCTAGACTCCCCATTTTGACCTTTGAAGGCTAATAACTTTTGATCCAAAAGTCCAAAATCATATTTGAAATGTTCCCTCTATAGATTTCATCAAGGAAAATGTAGTGTAAAATTTTCATAAGAATCGGAGTATTCTTTCCACTCAAAGGTACATGCCCAAAATCCAAAATGTACGCCCCACGTACACTTGGGCTCTTAGGGGTTAAATCTCACCCTGCTTTGGTAATCAGAAAAGAACACAAGGTCCTTAAAGGGTGCTGCGGCATGTCTTTTTGGCTGACACGACGTGGCCACCCTCTAAAACTCAATCTTTTAGGAAAACTCTAATATAAGAGTTTTCCTGGAAGTGTGTACTAGAGAGGCAAGTCAATATGGAAATGGTTCTAGATAAGGTGAGATTTAAATATGGAAAGATAGAGAGCATGGGAGATCTCATGCTCTTTTTTTTTGGCACCAATGAAATGCTTCGCCATCAACACTCTTGGGCCCTACTTCACGCAAGCTAAAGCTCCCCCATAGTGTAGTACAGTACCCTAAGTTCTCAAAGAGTTGACTAACAGTTTCCCCAGACCTTTCCCAAACCAAGTCACCATGTGCATGTGGTCCCAGTTACTAATATAAGGCCATAAGATCCGAGGTGTCTATCTTTTGTATTTTGGTGACTCTAGGGAAAACTCTATCGTCACAGAAGTGGAATAATGGTAGCGCCGCTACATAACCGCTTAAAAATGTATTGAAAACAGTAAAGCCCAGTTGCCAAAGCGTGAATTCATTCTCGCTCGTCTATAAACGATGCTAGGCCACGTGAATAAGCCCTCTTTTCGGGGGTACAACAAGAACTTTTTCTAACATGTGGAAAAGTCTTGGCCCTGAACAATCATATATAATCACCCGGCACACACTATTCACCTGTCAAGAACGATATCTTGAAGTCCTTTGTTTGACATGCACGTCTAGTCTCAAGCTTGAATCAACTGTGACGTCGACATCTATGAAGGAACCCGCACTACAAGCAACCCTGTCGCTCCTCACTCAAAGTATCGCCCTTCACTTGTATCTAAAAGGGTGCTTCTTTTTTTTTGTCTTTGGTGGCCGGATTGAAATAACCGCTTCTAAAATGCTTGGGAAGCGACAGAGCTGCTAGCAGTATCGTTGTGACTCAACTAGTGTTGTTGACTCATCTAGTGTTGTGCACTTAACTAGTGTTGTGTACTCATCTAGTGTTGTGATCGAACTAGTGTTGTCTGAATTAACGTTGTGATCATACTAGTGTTGTCCGCACTAACGTTGTGACCATACTAGTGTTGTCCGCACTAACGTTGTGACCAATCTAACGTTGTCCGCACTAATGTTGTGACGGAACTAATGTAGTCACATGTGTATTAACTAGTGTTCCGCGTATCAAGATCTCGTAGTTCAGTTTGCGGATGGTATGTATTGCTATTCAAGCCGTTCAATTCAACAGGGGTATCTGTTGGCACAAATCTTTATGGCTGGAAGAGAAGTTAGCTTGTCGACCTAGATATGTGAAAAGAGTGGTCCTAGCCTCTTTTGAGGGCAACTCAGATGTGTGATATCAGGGGTTCTTGACTTGAACATGTGGTTCCTATCCAGTATAATATCTCTTATGAGTAATCTTGTTGCAGACTCTTCAGAGACAACTTTAAAGAGTTGTGAACTTGCCCATGTGGTTCCTACTCAGCATACTAACTTTGCTGAGTTCTATTGCAGACTCTTTTGGTGCAGTGACCATTGTTGTAAGGCAAGGAAGTCTATCAACCCACGGCCAACATGCTGATGTACGGCCTAAGTCTCAGTCTGCTCGTAGTTTGCTTTGGACGCTTCATGCAAGCTTTGGTGGCGGTTGAGTTTTGATATCAAGTGCTTCAAAGAGTGCAACAAGGCGTTTATTTGATATTGGGTGGACTCTCTACCAGGATCTACGAGCACATCGAAGGTACTCCCTTCACCAAGATATGGGGAATTTTGGTGGCTTTCATAAACTCTGGCATCTATGGATGAACATGTACAGTGTTCTCCGCCAAAGTTTGTGAATTGTTGCCAAAGTTCCCAATATTTTTATCTTCCTTTTCTCCGTTCGTTTCTTTGCACCAGATGTATACTGAACAGCGATCCCGTAATCAATTTCTGAAAATTAGTACAAATGCTAAAATCTGTACTTTGAAGTAGTCAAGTTAACATTGAGCATGTCGTCTGAGACAAATAACTGTTCACTGTCACTCCCATGCTTTACACATAATAAACATAATTTTACGATTATATGCTGATGTACGGCCAACATGCTGATGGACGGCCTAAGTCTCAGTCTGCTCGTAGTTTGCTTGAAGTTTGCTCGTAGTTTGCTTGAAGGCACAAGTCAAAGCTAAGAAGGTTGGCTTGACTATCAAACAAGTCCAGTTCTCTGAGACTGCATACCAGACTCTTCCCCAATTTTAATACGGTTCTAGTGTGCCTGCAGGTATATGCATCAACATCTCATGTGATTTGTAAACCTCGAAGGCTGAAGCTGGTTAATGCCAGGTTCTCTACTGAATGGGAATGACGACTTGATGTTCGTATTACTCTTGATTCTTTGATCTACCGGTCATAATATGGACGTACTTGGAGTTATGGGAAGATGAGGGACTATACCGTGATTATTCTTTCCTAAAAACTGAGTTAGTATGGTACATCAAGTGGCTACCGACGAACCTATTGTCCAGGTCATTCTCTGATTCAAGATGCTCCATAGCTACGAAGTGGCGACCATATTTTGGAATGAAATGGAAGGGTTGCCAGCTTGAGAATCATTGAGGCACACAACCTAGTCTACAACCTACCATGACTTACCTTTAGCAGGCTTTTGATATATGGAACAACAGCTATTTTATTGAGTGTACATAGCTTCATCTCATTTTTTCAGCCATAATATATCATCGACAGTCACAAAGACCAGTTCGTGCGAGACCAGTTTTTGCTACTCAAGGCTTTTTGCAGGATCAAGTGATGACAGTAAGGTTGCAACAAGGATGCAACGTGTTCTTCTCTAGTAAAATATTATAAGCACTGGAGGGGCGATTCCATACAGTCTGATCTCAAGAATTCTAGTTGGTTCCGAGTACAGTCTTTCAAAGTATTCATGGTTTGCAAATCCAAATTATTTTACAAGGCGATTTGGGATGTTTTTTGACACGGGTGCTCATTATTTAACACGGCCAGGTAACCTTAGTTTTGATACTGAAACTGTTTGGACCATAGGTTCATTGCTGAACAAGCATGCAATATTCTCCATCTAAATGTGCAATTTAAAGAATATCCACATTTTTTGCTCTGAGGCTTTTCAACCTGCACAAATGTTGAATAATATTTTGCAAGTTGGATGTTCAAGTGATATTAATATTGGTAGTGGTGAATTTAGAAATTTAGAACGATGCTTAGGATTGGTGTATCTGGATACTCAAGTGTCAATGTTTCTAAAAGTACTATGGTTGTAAGAGACATCTATGGTGATTCTATTCACGATGGCAGCAGGATGACAAGGGTTGAGGAGCACTCAATAAATTACTCAAAGACTTGAAGGTTTATGATTTATGGTGGAGATTTCAAAGTGGTGATAAAAAAACACAATGTTTTTTACAGTCATTTGGAGACTAGTTCTCGAATGCTTGTATTGTTTCGATCAATGGGAATTATACCAAACTCTTTTTGGATTGATCATAGCTCATTTGTTGCACCAGGTAAGATTACATCGACCTTGACTTTGAAGTCAAGTTGATAATAGTTCTGACTTTTCATTGTAAACTTTTTAAAAGACAGAATAATATTATAGTACAATGTAAAAATATCCTTTTTTGTATTGAAATCATTTGTCAACTTATGGCATTTTATTATTGATTTAACCACAAACTATGTAAAGGAAAGAAAGGATAATCACATGATTGACTAATCAAAGCTTGAAAGTTGTTACTTTTGTAAATTAGACACACATGTGCCTAGGTAAGGTCTTCAAATACGGAACATGATTCGGTTACGAGAATTCTTATGAAAATTATATATCATTAAAAATGATTTTAGAAGCATTCCCTGACGAGAATGTAGAAACACAAATGTTTAAAAAGAATCCACTTAATAGACTTGACCTAAAAGAAGATTCTTTTTCTTTGCACTATGAAAAAAGAGAAAAACCTAAATCTGAGACGTACGAGTGTATTCAGCCAGGATTAACTGTTGTTGTCATGATCCTCAAACCCTAGAACCGAATATAACTCTAATACAAATTACCCATCAATACAAATATTATGTCTGCAATAGAAAAGGCCCTGTGGCAGGAATGTTCCTCTGGATTGTAACATGCTCTGAGCTCGTGGGTGCTCACGTCGAAATCAGTACATTATCCTCATCTTGCTGATTAGTGATTAGCCCTTTGCACTGCTTGTGTAATTCTGCCGCTTAGATTTGGCCAATTGATGTCTCTTGCATGTGGTTGATATTTATTTGTTACCTATGTGATACTAGTCTGTACTCGGTGTCTGTCGGGCATCAACGAGCAGCAGTAGAAGACTGGTTTCTTGCTTGCACTTCGTGGCGTCCTCTTCCTCGTCGTCTATTCAGTGGATCGATGCATCGGTGGGAGGGTTTGGAATTGTGCGCAATTCGTCAGTGGTGTGCGACGGTTTAGTAGAACCTGGCCGAGGAGTTTTGCATTTTCTGTCTAGCGTGGAAGAGTCCTGGGACGTGCCAGTGGCGCGGAAGAAACTTCCTGCACGTAATTGGGGCGGGATAGCGGGGACGGCGTGCCAGCAACTTCACCACCGCCATGGACGCACGAGAAGAACTCGGAAGGTGAGGTGGTGAAACCTCGTTGTTGATGATGAGAGAGCCACGCGCACGGCCGCTGGAGAGGTGTAGTGTTCTCGGGTTCACGTTGAATTTATGAGAATCGATCGGGATTACCGACCGGGAAGTCGCTTTCTCTCTTTTGTTTCAGTCCATCGTCGAAATCTGCAAATCTAACCCTAATTTAGTTCCTACACTAGGCTCATGAGATCATGCACATCTGAGACCTGCCTTTCCTCGTACAGTGCCAGATTCTCCTCAGCAGAAGTTGACTTGGGCGTTAAAGAATGTGTAGCGTATATCATTTCACAGATTTTCCACTATCAAGCTGATCGAGCATTAATTTACCTGATACTCAGTGATGCTTCTCGCAGGAACTTGGACAATTGCCTAGAGCATGCGCCCGATCCTAAGATCTACGAAATACTTCCTATGGTCGAAGAACCACTCGACGTGCTGGACAATTGGCTAAAGCATGCGCCCGATCCTAAGATCTACGAAATATTTCCTGTGGTCAACGTGCCGGCAGGTCCAGCTGGTAATTGCTCTTTGCTAAATTCTTTTCCGTAGTTCAGTCTTGAATCTCAACGTCTAGAGTTGTAGAGTCTATACACATTCAATGCGCAGGAACTAAACCTTAAAGATCGATGTGTGTGATTTTTGCAGCTATCCGAGCACCAGCGCAGAATGCAGTCGTCCAGGTCATGACCACTCACCAGGCTCGCGCCCGAGGCATTATGCTCGTTCGCCTGGTGCGTGCTCCTGACGACGAAGAGGAAGAGGATTACGGCAACCCTTTTGACGAAGAGGACGAGGATGATGATGTTTTACGTGAGCCAGTCAACCTGGCAGATTAGTTTGTTTTTATAGTAGTTGCCTTGTTTCTACTGGATATGTTGTGGCTTCACCTACTTTGGTTATGTCACCAACTTTGGTTATGTTGTGGCTTCACCTGCTTTGATTATGTCACCTACTTTGGTTATGTTGTGGCTTTACCTACTTTGTTGCCTAGAAGCTCCCTCGCTTCGTTTGTGCTCTCCCTAGGGGCTTTTTCTGTTGTGCCTTCGGGCGTTACCCCCTTGTCTTTGTTCCATTATTTATTGTATTTCTCCCAAAAAGGGTATTTCAGGGATGAGGTCTTGGCGACCCACTCCCCACTTTGAATTTCTACGTAAGGAACTTGCTAGCCAGTAGTCCTCCATTAGCCAATACCAAGTGACTTAACCTCTTGATCAGGCACTCCTTCAAGCAGTACTTTGCCTTCAACAGGACTAACCCTCTCTACAGGGATACCTCCCGTCCAAGCTGACATCCTGAACTTTGTCCTTGGAGATCTCCACGATCAAGGAGAGGCCATTGCCAAGGACATCATTGAGAGGATTCTCATGGATTTCAGGAAAATATCTCTCTTGATGACGATGATAACGAGGAGCAGCAGGGTCCTAGGGGGATCAAGGTGGGTGGCAACTTTCTTCCTGACGATCTGTACACAGATGATGTTTTACTTGAGCCGATCAACTTGGCAGATTAGTTGTTTCTATTGTAGTTGCCTTGTTTTGGATTCACCGGTATTGTGGTTATGTTGTGGCTTCACCTGTATTGTGGTGATTTTGTGGCTTCACCTGTATTGTGGTGATTTTGTGGCTTCAGCTACTGTGTTGCCTGGAAGCTCCCTCGCTTATTTTGTGCTCTAAGTGGGGGCCTTTTCTGTTGAGCCTTGTCTCTCACTGACTTCGGGCGTTACACGCTCGTCTTTGGTCGAGGGGCTTTGTTCTATTTTTCATTTGATCTCTCCGGACAGGGTATTTCGGAATGACGGTCTTGGAGAGGACAGCGTCCGGGGCTTGAATTTCCACCCCGAGATCATGGAGGAGTTCTTACAGATGCGGCAGGCCGTGGAGGATCTGGAGCAGTTGAGGGATGATAGTCACGCTCAGGAACTGACCGGGGCGCAGGATCAGGTAGCACGTTTTCAGGAGCTGGCTTACGAAGCAGACCCCTAAGCCAAGCTTTAGCGTTGGGAGAGGATCAGCTGGTTGGTCTCGAATCAGGTGCACTGGACAGTTCGAATCTTTCTGCGCACATGAGCCCAGCTTTGAGCAGCACCACTCTCCAGCAGGATCAGGTTGTGCAACCTCGAGCAGTCGATGTGAGCCCAGAAACGTCAAGCATCACTTCGCTCGAATCACCTGAAGATGAATTACCTGAGGATGATGTTCATGTCGACGCACTGATCAGTCCAACAAACTCGGAAACCGTCAGCATGAAGGAAGCTGTAGCCCCTGCAGGTGGTGATCCAGTCTCTTCGCAGTTGTCCATGACCACTCAGGAGGCTCTCGACTCGGACACAATTTGTGCTCGCCGTCCCGCTGCGTGCTCCTGACGACGAAGAGGAAGAGGATTACGGTAACACTTTCGACGAAGAGGACGACAATGAGGATCTTGGAGAGGACAACTTTCGGGGCTCGGATCTCGACCCCGAGATCATGGAGGAGTTCTTACAGATGCGGCAGGCCCTGGAGGATGGAGCAGTTGAGGGATGACAATCACCCTCAGGAATTTCTGCTATCGTACAACAAAAAAACATGACTGAGCAGATTAACAGTCAATTGACTGCCTTTTGTCAAAAACTTACACAGAGCGTCTTAACAACTCATTCAGTTAAAAAATTCAAATAATTTTTTTTTCTGGCCGCTGGTTTTGTTTCCGTGCTTCCGGGTGGAGGGTGAAAGCGGCCAATTTTTTTTCCTCCGCCTTCTGGCTACGCCCTTAGTAAGGCTTCGTCATACGAGCGGAGCTCGAAAACCCTCCATCTCCACATTAACATGTAGATTTGTAGAAAACAGGAACGCAACAAAACAGTAACAAAATCGGGCCAAGAACGCTTAGTTGTAGAATATACTATTTGGTTCGCTAGAGCACAAGATCAGTTGGCACATCCTCGGGAGCTGGCTCACGCAGCAGACTCCCTAAACCAAGCTTTAATGTTGGGAGAGGATCAGGTGGTTGCTCCCGAAGCAGATGCACTGGACAGTCCATATCTTTCTGCGCACATGAGCCCAGCTTTGAGTAGCAGTACTCTCCAGCAGGATCACGATGTGAGCCTCAGATGTAATCACGATGTGATCTGTGCAACCTCGAGCAGTCGATGTGAGCCCAGAAACGTCAAGCATCACTTCGCTCGAATCACGTGAGGATGAATTACCTGATGATGATGTTCATGTCGACGCATTGATCTGTCCAACAGACTCGGAAACGGACATCATGGTGGAAGCAGATGACGCCAGTGGCAAGTTGCAGCAGGAGGTGGGAGGAGCTTCTGGAACTGGTCTTCACATTGCGAATCCTGCTCTTGATGTACAACCAATCATTCTAGCGACACCAGTGAGAGCAGTGAAAGCAGTGAGATCAGAGGCTGCTGCTGCGACGTCCAATGATTCAGAGGTGATAAGTACTGCACGCTTGGTGACATCTGGGAATCCCGTCCAAGACGAAGAGGGTGTATATAGTTTCACGTCAACCGCGCGTCAGAAGAAACAGGTCACCTCGTCTGAGTCCAGCACTAGCTTCACCGCCAGCTCAGATTCGATTTAACGACCTGACAGAGCTGCATTCACGTATCAACGTCCATCTCATGAGGTACGTACTGCTTTGACATGGTTAAAATCGCTCTTAGACAACCCTTGTGTGTAGCATCTCTTAATAGGCCCAAGGTAGAATGATCCAATACCACTAACTTTTATAACGTTTCAGGGGAGAAATATAGGTCATCAGTACATAAATTATAAAGTGATTGGTCATTGCATAAGTCAGAGATTCATTCCCTCTGTGAAAAGCAAGAGGCATGTTGAAGTTGGTGGGTAGTGGGTCACTCAATCCTAACCTTTGAATTTTTTTGAAGTAATTTTGAAAATAGTAGTACATCTTACATGGTTAATATTGATGATACCTTTACAGGCAAATATTGGCCCTGGTCCAATCACTTGAGAACGTGTTCGATGAGATACTTTCTTCATCCGAAGTTGGAGTTGCATTGAGTTCTCATTCCCCCATTTAATGAAATCTATGATGATTATTTGCCACTCTCTCCAACCTCAATGTATTTCAAGAGGATTGGTATTCTGGGCTCTAGAATATCAATTCTCAAAGAAATACATAGAGGTTGGAGGAGAGAGCGACACGTCATCACGGATTCCATGTAGTCGGAAGATGAGAACTTAAGATAACGTAACTTTCCTACGGAATACATTCTCAGAGAATTAGAGTGTTGGTGTGACTCCCAATATTAATAAGTTAGGTTATTGGTTGTTAATGTTACAGTTACTATACCTGTTGAGTCTACACATGCAAATGGTGTTAGCCTTGGACATTTGAGTTTGAACCAATCGATGTAACTCATATTGGTTATAGGACCACATATTATAGTAACTTTTTTCTGTTCTCAACGTCATACGGAGACTACGTTTTTAAATATGCATCAATGAAGTGAAATTTGCTGCATTGACAAGGGCTAATGCAACTGTTCGATTGACTCCAGGGACAAAGAAATCATTAACGAATCAATATATTTCAAGTTTTGCTACTTCAACATGGAAATGCTCCTAACTTATGAGTTTTTAGCCTTAGAATGCGGAGCGGTTTTTTGAACGGGATCTCCTTTCAGTCCAAGAAAACCATTTTCTGGTTCCTAAGATGTTTTCTTGTTATCTATTACGTTCTCAATGTCTTTCCAGAGTTTTCACTCTAATAATACAGCTTCTATCAAGAAATCCTTAGACGAGCTGATGGACTCTACCACCAGGGTTTCATGTGCTCGAATTATATAGTATAGGGGTGTTCACCGTGGATAGGGTTTTGTCATTGGATTATGGGTGTTCACAAAGTGGGGTATTGTACGAAGTGGTCACTTGTGGACACTACCTCTTGAAATAATTATTTTTCTAGATTGTAGTGGTTTGGGTACCAATTGATATCACCTAGGCATTATATGCGTATCACCTACACAATTCTCTTGAATCTTCTCCATTTTGAAGTACTTAAGTTCAAAACTGACCGTTGTGTAGGGTCATAGGAAAGAGGTTCGGGTTAGGTTTGGTTTAAATTATTTCCAAGAGGTTAGGATCAGGTTTGGTTTAAATTAATTCCAAGAGGATAGGATCAGGTTTGGTTTAAATTAATTCCAAGAGGTTAGGATCAGGTTTGGTTTAAATTAATTCCAAGAAGGCATGCCAAATCTTTTGGAAAACTGTTAAGCAAAAGTGTTGAAATTGAGAAAAATATTCATATATAAATTTCGCGGCCATGGAGGACATCACTTTAGAAGAATGATGTCCAATGTGAATGGGGCTTGGAAAAGCCTTGAACTTTAGAAGAATGTGCATGAGAAATCAAAAGTGGAGCTTCAAGGTCTTTGGGTCAAGGAGCTTTGGCCGTTAAAAAATAAAATCTAAATATAGAAAATGTGATTTCTTGCCGGAAATTGCTTAATATTCTTTCCAATTTAATGAATTATTTGGCGAATATATCATCAAACTAATAAAATTGAAATGTCAAATTGAATCCACTTATCTGCAAAACACAACAAATCCAAGAACAAAAAAAGACAAAAGCTAGAAACATGGTCAATACCACTCACAATGGCTCTACTCCTCAATTGTGGATGCGGTAGCAGTGTGGTCTGCTAATCGCTCACATCACCAATAATATTGAATCTTTTCACAAACAAGTCAAAATGTTGAGATAGGGGTTAATCCTTGTGTGCCCAAGTCATGTTTCTCCAAAACCAAGGTATGTGCTGATTTTTTCTTCGAACTAACGTTGATGGAAATTTAATGCCTAGTTTTAGTATCCAACCTAACTAATTTGAACTCAAACCATGACCTAAAATTTGGGATCTACTTTATCTAGCAGTTGATGGAATAGATTATAGTGTTTAAAGTTACCGTATATTGGTGGTGAAAATTGTGGACTTTGGAGGGTATACTACTTTATCCATCCATAGATTCTTGCAAGAATTTTTGGTATTTTGAACAAAAGAGATCCACATAGGCACTAGGCCGATAGCTTTGCATTGACATATCACATGTGAAAAAAACATTTACACATGATAATTGATTATTTGTTTCCTTTTATCTTCTTGATATACAAAAGCGTTCCAAACTTATACGAATTAAAATGGAAGTTTTGTATGCAATGAGAGAGACTGACAATCACAGAACAATGAAGAATCTCTTAAAGTCAAATTTCAATCAAAACTTAAGACCAAAATCACATTGCATGTATGTGATATACAACATAGTTTGTGCCATGGTATTCATTGTATTTTAGTGTATTTGAAGTATATTGTGTTGTATACCCAACTTTCCGATGAGTTCTATAACTCCAAATCATGATCTCATTTTTGTAGAGTGTACGTGTAATTTTTTTGTAGAGTGTAACGTGTGCGCAAATTTGAACTTCAAATTTCACAACCGTATTCCTCTTGAATTTCATGCAAATTGAGCTCTGACGCTTCCAAAGTTCCATTTTGGGTCTCGTAGGCACTAAAAGGTTAAACTCCAAAAATCCTGCAATGCAACTATGTGCTAAGAATCAATAACACATGTCAAGTTTTGCATATATCATATTTTTTCCATATTTTTGAAATTTGAAAATCCGTACAATAGATGCAAAGATTTCCATTTTAAAAATTTAAATTATGGACAAAAACTCGAATTTCTATTTGTTACATGTCACTAAATTGCTGCACTATTTGTATATGTTACATATAAAGAATCGTAATTTTTGAACTATAAGTCCGGTTCTACAAAAATTGTGTCTATGGAAGCTAGTAAAAAGTTGCCCATTCAAGAAAAAATCTTAGAAAATCATGCCAAGATGGTACCTAAATTTGACAACGTGGTATCCTACCCAAATTCAAAATGTTTCCCGAGGAGACATTGGGCCTTTTGAAGTTAATGAATGCCATTGTATGCAAAAACACCAATATCGCTCCATTCCATTGTGGCGCCTATCGCGCATTGCATTGGTTGGAAAAACACATCACCTTGAGAAGTTCACAAATCAATCCACTTTCAGTATGTGTTGTAATTATAGAAAAGTTGAGCTTCAGGCACTAGTTGCGCCTCCTCAATCATTGCGGCTTTTGCCGATAGAAGACACATGATTAGCAAGGAGCTTCATAGAATCAATCCAGATGAATAACATCGGTTTGACATTCACATCTCTGGGAGCCAATATTGATCAAGGCTTTGCCCGAGGTGGAACTACACCTTCCAACTACAAGGACCGTTGTATCATAGAATTGACAACCTTTTGCCTACAGACAACCTTTTGCCTACAAATACAGAGAATTACAAGTTTGCGCAGTTATATATTACGGAATACTACGCCGCCCTAGATGGTTGGATGAGAATTTTTTAGTATTTTGACCGCAATACAATGGAGTTGTTCCAAAACATGTTTCAAGAGCACAACCCTTATGTTGTTAGGGACATAACCTTTGAAACTTTCTATATTATTTTTACTTTAGAGTTCCTTTTACATTAGAACTTCTTTTACTTTAGTTTTTGATTTCTTCCCTTTTACTTTAGATTAGGATATATATAAGGGTTGAGACTGAAGAGTTCTTCATTCTTGACGACGCATCTCCTAGAGCCATTGCTTGTCCCTCTTGTTGTTTTCGTGTACTCATCTTGTTAATCCAAGTTCATATCAGTTTTCCTCTTGAAACCATTTCTAGTTAGTAGAGCTCTTGTTTAGTATTATTGTGTCCCTGACACTTTGTCGAGACTATTGTCATTTGAGTATCATAGTTAGGGCCCTTCTTGAGGTTGCGATTTACCCCCTCTTTTTTGAAGGTGGACTAGCAATTTTAGAGCTTGCGGTTTATCCTCTCTAATCTGATATCTCATTTTGTCACAACATTTGAGTCTTGTTCTTCTTGTGAGAGCAGCAGATAACCCCTCTCCCTGAAGGTTTGAAGGCTTAATGGTTGCAATTTATCCTCTATTGAGCCAAGATTTTAATTTCAATTATTCTCATTTTTTACTTATGGCTGAGACTCAATACTTTATTATGCCTAAATCCGCCAAGGCTAAGTTAGAGGCTATTCTTAATGCTATCAACACGTTATCGGTCTGAACCACAAGTGAAGGAGTCATTGGTGGCCTTCAACATCAATCTCCCGCCACCCCAAAGGGAAGAGCTCTGCCTGTGATTCAACAAGATCCACCACTACAACGGAAGGAACCTCGCGTAAGCCTGGCTAATAAATTCGATGGCACACGTTCCAAGTTTTGAGGATTTATCAATCAAATTCGATTGATAATTGCCTTCTAATTGAAGCGCTACCCAACAGAAGAATCACAAGTTGGATTGATTGGGACATTGCTTACGGGACAAGCTTTATCATGGTTTGCTCCCTTGTTTGAGAAAGGTTGATCCATCTTGACCAACTTCGACACTTTTCTGGAAGCCTTTGCCGAAGCATTTGGAGAACATGACAAGGCTAGTTGGGAAACAACAAAGATTCGGTCTCTAAGGCAAGGAACACGTTTTGCATCAATTTACGCCTTAGACTTTACAGAACTTGCATGCGACATCAACTGGGATGAAGCAACACTTATGAGTCAATTCTATTGGAGCTTGAAGGATATCGTGATGGATTTGTTGTTGTCACTTCCTGACCTACAAACGCTCAATGAGGCAATTAGTCAAGTGGTCAACTACGACAACCGACTCTTCAATGTTGCCAGGACCAGAGCTCCTAGACTCCATTAAGGGAGCAGACAATCCGACAGACCTCATCTATGTCAGCGAGCAGTCCGAGTTCTTGTTCAGAGGTTGTAGATATGCAAATCGACTCACTACGTATCAAACATCATACTCCAGAAGAGAAGAAGCGTCGGATGGAGGACGGACTATGCGTGTATTGCGGCAAAGGATGTTACAGAGTCCCCAACTGCCCAAAGGATCCAAATCAACATATCATCAAGACCACAGCTGCCATAGTCCAAGAAAACAAAGATGCCTAGCCACAATATGAACCGTGCCGCTCCACAATTCAATTTCACAACAACATTTAGGTTCCTCTTTTTTAGCTCAGCCTGCACCTTGTTGTACAATTTTCTTATTTTTAAGTCTTCAGAAATTCAAAACCGCCGCTCTACTAGATTCAAGAGCATCTGTTCAATGTTTTCTGGATGAAGAATTTGTCAAAAGTCACAAATTTCCTCTAGTTCAGAAACCTCAACCCATCAATGAAGAAGTGATAGATGGACGACCTTTGTCTTCATGCAACGATATCCATGAAATAATGGGTTTGAAGTGACATTTGAAGGCCATAGTAGCAAAATTATCTTCAATGTCATTAAGACCCCATCAAACCCTGTCATTCTTGGTCTTTCTTGGTTAGAAAATTACAACCCATATATAGACTCGAAGTTGCAAAAGATGACTTTTCCCCTAGAACATTTAGACAACAAACCTGTTAGGAAACATGTTAGTAAACGAGCTAGACTACCAAAAATGAAGAAATCGATCGTCTAAGGAAGGCAAACCATTTGTCATCTATGCGGCGCCAATTAGCAAAGAGAAGAGCTTAGCACCCAGTATTCCGAAGCAGTATAAGGATTTTGACAATGTATTTTGAAAAAAGAATGCCGACATACTACTGGAGCACCGTCCATACGATTGTGCAGTTGACTTGGAAGGAGCGCGACCTCCCTTTGGCCTGTGAGCCCCGAAATCGGCTCACGGTGTCAAAAGGGTTAAACAACTCACAATTTAATAATATGAAGTAGTGAATTGGGTTAAGAGTTTAAATTAACTCGTGATTTGTTGCTTAAGTGGCCAATTGGCCTCTCAAACTATCAATTCTCAATTTAGAAGTCATAGTATGGAAATTAATGATTTTTATGTGGTTAACCAAAAAAATAAACAAGGATTATAAATAAACTAAAAAAATGATGAAGAGGAAAAAATAAGAAGGAAATAAAAATAAAAACCTTCTCAACCATTAGAAGGGCCACAAGTAAATCCCAATGTTTTTAACACAATCAAAAGGGGTGATAAAGAAAGAAAAGAGAAAATCATGATGAAGGAAAAGGGAAAAAAGAATTAGGCTTAAAGCCTAACAAAAATTAATCAAGGAAAAGGTTAAAAGGCTTGAACCAAAAGCCTCCACCAAATCACTATTTAATTAAGGTAGTCACATGCAATTGGTGACAAGAAGTTAGGTAGACTTAGAAAGAATTAGGCCTTGGAATTAGATAAAGTGGCCTCAATTATTTGAGGCCCATGTGTACGCCTTGTGACGAAGGATTAAAATTGCAAGAGGAAGTGTTCTTAGAATAGCAGAGGCACCTCCTTAGTTGTTGCAAGGGTGGCTAGGAAGGAATTGGCATGTTAGGTCAAGTTTTTAGGAGTTGGCAGCCAATGTGGCAGCCAAGGTGGCGGCTGAGGTGGTACCCTGCAAAGGAATGGCAAGGGAACAACGAGGAATACGATGGGGAGCAGGAGAGTTCCGGGGGGTCACTCCCAGAGAGTGAGCGCAGTCATTGTGCAAGTGGGGGACGAGATCGGATGTGAGAGAGAGGAACAGGAGCCGGAAGCCCCGGCTATAGGGTGTATAGACTCGGATACGGAGTGTGCAAGAAAAGAAAGCTGGAAGCCCCGGCTAGAAGAGACTTGTGCATGGGCATGCAAGAGGAAGAGACTCGTGCGTAGACATGCGAGAGGAAGAGACTGAATTCGTCGTGAGCTGTGAAGATCGCCAAGAGCAGAAGTTCGCCGTGAGTTGTGAAGATCGCCAAGAGCAGAAGATCACCGTGAGCTGTGAAGATCGCCGAGCCAGAGGGTGAAGATCGCGAGCAAGAGCGTGGAGATTACCCAGAGCAGAAGATCGTCGTGAGCTGAGAAGATCGCCGAGCGAGAGGGTGAGGGTCACGAGCAAGAGAGTGGAGATCACGAAGAGCAGAAGATCGCCTTGAGCTGTGAAGATCACCAAGAGCAGAAGATCGCCTTGAGCTGCGAAGATCACCAAGAGCAGAAGATCGCCGAGAGCAGAAGATCGCCGAGAGCAGAAGACCGCCGAGAGCGCCGTGGACAAGCTACAAAGGTCGCGAGCTAGAGGGAAAGATTGCGGCTTCTGATCAGGGAGCTCCCCCTTCATCCAACCCTGTTGATCTCTTGACTTGTTGGTGTGGAATTACGTTGTAATCGTTGCATGCATGAGCGGAGGACAAAAAAAGTTTCCAGTCTTAACTTCCATGCGGAAGCGCTGCTAAAATTTGGACAAAATTAGGGTTTCTTAAACCTAAAAAAAATGTGAACTTGATATCGCATGACATTCAGTCCATGAGCAACCCAGTAGTGCATGTGTATGTGTGGTGTATGGTGTTGTGAATCGGTGTGCATGAACAACAATGAACGTAATTATATATGTGGTTAGGTAAAAACTTGTTGATCCTTTTAAAGACAAAAACATTGAATTTAAGAGCCATACGGCAAAAGATATAGGCTTTTGAAGTCAAGCCATAAGGCGAAGGCAGAATCGTCCCCAATTCACCCATGTTGAACAACTCGCACTTAACCATGTGGTGAACCCCCCCTTCACCCTATTGTGATGCATGCATGTATGGGCTGGGATGCGGGTTGTACAAGGGTTGAGTCCTTAAAGTAGGACCTTGTGTTTAAAATAGACTTCCCATTAGAGGGGGTTTTATTTAGTTCACATGGCCCAATCTACAACCTATCGCAAACGGAGTTGGCGGAATTAAGAAAGTATCTTGGCGAGAATCTAGCCAAAAACTTCATTCGTTACTCCAAGTCACCAGCTGGAATGCCCATTCTATTTGTCAAAAACAAAGATGGCTCATTACGAATGTGCTTGGATTATAGAGGTCTCAACAAGGTGACAAAAAATAATTGCTATCCATTGCCTTTGATATCTGAACTTTTAGAACAACTTGGAAGTGCAAAGGTCTTTACCAAGATCGACCTACGTAGAGCTTACAACCTTGTTTGAATCAAGGAAGGAGACAAACGGAAGACAAATTTTCGTACAAGATATGCCTATTTTGAGTACAATGTTATGCCTTTTGGCCTTACGAATGCTCTTGCAGTCTTTCAGCACATGATGAATGACATCTTTCGGGAGCACCTCGACGAGTTTGTTGTTATCAAATTAGATGATATTTTAATATTTTCCAAGAACGAAGAAAACCATGAGAAGCACGTTCGACTGGTCCTTCAAAAGTTGCGAGAACAAGTACTCTATGCCAAACCGGAGAAGTGTTTATTTCATCAAACTGAGATGGAGTTTTTGGGATTCATCGCAACTACAGAAGGCCTAAAGATGGACCCAAAGAAGGTGGAAGCTTTCGCGTTGTAGGAAGTTCCAAAGACAATTAGAGATGTACAATGTTTTCTTGGCTTAGCTAACTTCTATTGGATCTTCATCAAGAATTATTCACAAGTGGCTACTCCACTCAGTGAGTTAATATGTAAGGACAAGCTTGATTGGGGCCTTTTAGTTCAAAAGGCATTTGAAGATCTTAAGACGGCGTTTATTACCGCGTCAATCTTGGTACACCCGGATTTTACGAAGGAATTCTATTTGGAAACTGATGCCTCGGATTTTGCTCTAGGAGTTGTACTTTCGCAAATAGGTGAAGATGGAAAGCTCCATCCAATTGCGTTCTACTCTCGGAAGTTTTTTGCTGTCGAGATTAATTATAAGATCCACGACAAGGAACTTCTAGCTATCGTGGATTCATTTCAAGAGCGGCGTCACTTCCTTGAAGGAGCTGTGCATCGTGTGACTGTATATATAGATCACAAGAACTTGGAGTATTTCAAGTCATCTCCGGTTTTGAATTGACGTCAAGCTCAATGGAATATGTCACTACAGTCGACCCTCTTTAAATGTTAATGGTCGGGAGCGGCCAAAAACATAACACTTATCGAGGTATAACACATATTGAGTTCTGACCTAATTTTTGAGCCATTTTCCATCCATTTTTCATCAAATTTTCATCCACCAATATAGTTTACATTCATTTTTTTATCCATCATGACATTTTCATCCTAAATAATCACCATAAACCCTAATTTGCATCGTACTTGGCCAATTTTACTACCTTGTATTACATTTTACTAGCCTTGCTTTTATTTACTACTCCATATTTTCTCCAATTTTACCAACTTTAACATTTATAGAGGTGAAATTAACAAAGGAGGGAGCGGAGAATGTGTTAACACATAACACTTAGTAGTGTTAATTTTTCGGGAGCAAGATTTTTCATAACATTTATCGAGGAATAACACTTATAGAGGTATCATTTAAAGAGGGTCGACTGTACAACGATTAGACTTTGTCATCACCTATCAACCGGGGAAGCAACAAGGACTATTCGATGCATTATTGAGGACATCGTATCCTGCGCTCAAGGCTGAAAAAGCAACATTTGATCAACAGTGTATAACTCTGTTGAAGCTGGAATTATTTTGCCTTTGCACTATTGTTGTACCAACAACTATCGATGTTGACTTCCTCAACCAAGTACGCATCGCAAACATTGACATCAAGCGTTGCCTCGGTAAAGACAACAAATTTAAGATCCAGAGGGAGATCTTTTATATTTTGAAGAACGTCTATTTATCCCTAAAGGTCTGACACGACTTTGCGTTCATCAATCCTGTCATGACTTCTAGCTGCGGGTCATTTTGGATACAACAAGACTTTCGAACTTCTTTCCATAAATTTTTGGTGGCCCCAAATGTAAAAAGATGTGAAGAATTTTGTTACCTCTTGTGATATTTGTTCAAGGTCCAAGAATCCTTGACATCGCCCATATGGACTCCTACAGCAATTGCCTATTCCGCGTAGACCTTGGTCTTGGGAAAAGCTTGTATGTGAGCGGTGAGCAGAGAGCAGACAGCGGTGAGCAGAAAAAGAGAGCAGACTTTTAAGGGTTTATTGTAGACTAAATGAACTAAGAGGCCCCTATTACTGTGGTTTATTTTTAGAAAATTAGAAAAATTTTAATTCAAAATTATTTTTATATATATTTATAGAAATTATGGCTGACATCATCATCTACGATTTAATAAAGAGTGATGTCATCATTAATACATACCTCTATTTTTTATGATCAATTTAATAAATCATAGTACGGAATATATCCGATGAGGGAATCCAACGATGACCGAGTGTTTCTCCCTTCCTTAAATGTAAGTTGAGTTACATTTTTAGTTTTAGCTAAATTGCAATTTTAGATTAAGTTAAGTTATTTTTGTTTAGTACATAATAACTTTAGTTCAACTAATATGTTTAAATCAATGGATAATACCCTAGTACTGTTGGAGATAATGGGGATCCACTAGTTAATTATAATATTGTGTTTACATGTGATAGTCATATCAAAAAGACATGGGAAGATTATGAATCAAATTGTAACAAAACATACTTTAGTTTTCAACTAATTTATTGAAGAAGGTGTGATTGAAAGCAATATCACTTGAAGCTGGAAGACAGAAAATAATTAGTCACCCGAACATATGGATCTAACTCCCTATCCTCTCAAAGACGTGTGAGATGCCTATTAACAATGATTTGAGAGCCTAGAACGAATCCTCATTTGCATTGTAAGTGACATTGGTATGCAAACCAACCTTGAGCTCTTGAAAAGCATTTTGGCTCTACCTCAAAATTACTAGCAATCACCAAATTAATGAACTTTGAGATGACCTCATTCATCTCCATACCACACTTTGATTTCTCCATTGTCCTATCTAGTTTTAGTGAGTCAAAAATTGAGAAAGAAATAAATGAATAATGATGCCAATTGAGCATTGTAGAGTGATTTTTCACCACTCTAGGAAAACACCCAAGTGTACCCACACCTCATAGGATTCGTTACGGGGATGATCATACGCCTAGTTTTAAGTAATTGGGGATTAATTGTGTCGTTAAAGCTATCTTTTTAGTTACTTCTTAAGGTTATCTATCTATTTTTAGGAATTTAGGGCTGTTAGCATCACTCTTAAGGGATCCACCCACAAAGTCTAATCCCAAAGGATCTCTCGTGCCTTAAGACGGAACATTAGTCCTTTTAAGATTGTGCTTATGCCACTAATCCTTAAACACTTGCCACACTGGGCTAATGGAAGATTCCATTAAGTCTCATTGCATTGGTTCTTTAATTACAGTCTTTAAGAATTCAAATTCTTACCTCATGCAAAAACGCTCCACTTTTCACGTCCGTCCACTAAATCCACGTAATCACGTTCTTAAGACAAGGTTAGTCTCAAAAATCATACACAAGTTAACTTAAGTCTTAAGGAGTTTCAGCTCTTAAGTCTCCACTTAAGTTCACATATCCCCACTTACTCCTTAAAGACTACGGTGGTCTACACTTATTTGCATCATTTAATTCTTAAGATCCCTGACTAGTTCTTAAGACTTCATTCTCGGTCGACTCCATGTTCTTAAGGACACAGTCTCGGGCTCTTAGTTCTTAAGCACTTCACTTACTCACTTAGGCCTGATTCTTAAGAACCTGCACTGTCTAAATCAATTCAGCCCTACAGTGTTCTTAAGTTTCTGTCTTTAAGTCTTCTAGAACCGGGAGTGCATCTCACTCAGGGTTGTCATACTCGACGGACGTCCGATACGCCCGTCCGTCTGATTCGCCCGTCCGGTAGAGCTCTCGCCCGTCCGGGTAAGTCAACTAAGGGTTGACTTACCCACTAGGTAAAAAACAGGCGACGTGACAGCCATGTTGGCACCACATAGCTGCCACGTAGGAGAGGGTCATGTTTGAGTAGGATCGGGGACTAATGGCAAGAGGGAGGTGGGGCGGAGACGTCCATGACCTGCCCGTATGGGGGCGGGGACGTCCCCGCCCCTGCCCATAAAGGGACGGGGACGTCTCCGCCTCTACTAGTGCAGGGGCGGGGACGTCTCCGCCCCTTCATGAGTTAGTTAATAGTGTTTAACTATTGACACTATGTTGGTAAACTAAAATTTATGTTTACTGTAGTATACACTAAAAGTGAACCCATACACCAATTGCAAATGAGGCACTTAGTGTAGTGACATAACCGGACACTAAATGCCATTTACTACACTATGTATCATTTTTTGTAGAAATAATAAATTTATTTCTTTCACTTGTGCACATTTAGTGTATCAATAGTGTATCAATTGTTATTTGTGCTTGAACAAATGCAAATCTCGGATTTAGAATTTAAGATTTGGACGTATCCAATTTTGATTAAAATATAACGTATGGCAATTGCCAATTACACATATTCTTCTACGAAGATGCCGTATTGCCTATTTAACCACCACATGCGAAACTAATGCAGCTAATTAACAAAAAACTATTGTCGGTAACAACATAGAGGCATAGTCCAGTTGTTGGGGGGTTTCATTAATGTGTCTAAAACATCTGGTACAGAAGACCGTTCTTCGAGCAGTTGTTTTTGCAACGCTGTAAGTTTTAGCTTCAAGTTTACATATTGCTCCGTGTTTTTGCTGGTGAAATACGAAGTGTTCCAATCTTCTTTCCAAATTTTTTCACAAATCCAACCCACCGCAAATGCATCTGCTGCCTTGGAGTAGAGGTGTGACCGTTGCATGACTTCAAGCGAGTTGGTGGAGTCCTGGGGCCCAAAATTATAGAACAGTTCTGGTGCCACAAACCGTCGCCGCTCTCTCTCTTGTTGAAGCTCCTCCTTGAATTGATAACCATACCTTGATGGCTCATTCTCCACAACCCGACTAGAAAGCCCCCAATTGCAAATTCCGATGTACACCGTATCGGGTTTCCACTCATCAAAGTGGAGCAAAACATTCGATGGAGAGATGTCATTGTGTATATAATTTGCATCGTGGCATTTTCCCACAATGACAAGCAATGATAGCGCGAGGTTCACTCGATTTTGGCGGTAAGTTTTTACCCACCGAAGCTCTTGGATTGACAACCCGGTATTCGGATGCATCTCAATCCGTTCAAATGGCAATGCTTCGTCCACTTTCGAGTCAAACTTCGACCAAAAAGAAGCCAGAGATCCCCCATTCCACCAGAGCGTGTACCCTTCCATAGTTTTCGGGTGGATGTACGCAAGTCTAATGATCCCTGGATGTACTACCGGACACCCTCTAGCCTCGTTGATGATGTTTCGGCGCTTCTCCCTCTCGTTGGTGTTGGTCAGAGTCTTTCCGGCGAAGTAAATCCAACTTGGAATGTTTTCCAATTTGGTTATCATCACCTTCCGTATAGCCCCATAGCCACCCACCGCGCTCTGCCCTGGCATTGGAATCACTTTAGCGCAACTTTCAAGCCACTTGAAAGTTCCACCAACGCAGTGAGCCAAAATTTGTTCCTCAATAGTTGCTTTCCAAGGAGCTAGTTTCTTCTTACGGGAAGAAGAGTACTGTTGAACGAAGCCCTGGATCATCCTCATCTTCGCCACTAGTGCGCGCTCCTCCAGGTTCCAGGTGCTCTCATCCTCCTTCTTCCCTGTGACGTAACACCAGTTCGCAACGATATTGGTGGTCAGTGCGGTCACTTGTGTGTCCAACCACTCCGAATGCAACCAATAATCTGAGAAATTATTAAATTTCTCAGATTTATCAAGGTTTGACATTAATTCGTGTCGCATGTCAACCGTCAACTTGTGGTATCCCTCTTCGTTGTGGGTCAAATAGCTCCTCGTCAACGCCCCTGTCGTCCGACGCTTGTAAAACTCGACGGCAATTCCTCTACATTCAACCATGTATTCATGCGGGGGCATATCCGGATTTGGTGACTTCTTCCGCCTCTTCCCGCTCGATGACGACGGATTCAATGATCTCGAAGTCAACTCCGTGTTGGTGGACGGAAGAACCGTCTCATCAACATCATCCACGTCCATAAATACTGGGCGCTTCTCCATCGACCTACTTCCTTCTCCCGCCATATGTGATTGTCAACTCCCTACCGTGGTCGAAATTCCAAATTGATGGTTTTAAAAAAAACCGCAAAGAGTCTGGGTACAATAAATGGGCCAAGCCCGATCACCCACCAAACTCACTTTCAGGCCGCAAAGCGAACTGACACGTGAGGCCTAGGGAGTAGACTTGGCAGAGAATAAGGACAAAAAGTCCCCTATTTATATGGTGTAGGGTTCCTTTTGCGAAGACGTCCCTGCCCTACCTGGGCAGGGCGGGGACGTCTCCGCCCCTGCCCAGTAGGGGGCAGGGACGTCTCCGTCCCTGCCCAGTAGGGGGCGGAGACGTCCCCGCCCCTGCCCGGGGACCCTAGACCAGTGCTTCGTCTATCGGCTATATAATATCGTGCACACCCCTAATTGTCCCCGCCTCACATACTCCCTCCTCATCCACCTCTTAATTGAGTTGGTTGTGGGCGTCGTATGAGGACTTCATCCATTCACATCACATATATTATTTAGATTTTCCCCACCCATGGCCACGCCGGTAAAAATGAATAAAGAAGAACGAGACAAGAGTCGACTACGATCAAAAAACAAGCAGCAGAAGAGGTTGCATGTGCTTCGGAATCCTGTTAAATTGGCTTTTAAAGGTTGGGAAGAAGTTCCGGAGCCATGGAGTTTCGAGGATTGCGCAAACTTCATCGAGTGGTGCCATATCGACAAGGCTTTCCCGGAGGAGCGACACAATTATCATCGACGCTTTCATAAGGCAAATTTATGGAAGTGCACCAACGAGGCGTTCAAAAATCGGTGCATTGAAGTATACCAGGTCTTGTACGACATCCCTTATATCAAACGCAACGAAGTAAATCTCTTCCTTGCGCGAGGTGTCCATGCAGAGGTAAAGTTGGGCAAGAGGGTGGATTGGTCCACCTTGAAAGCCATGGGAGATAGCATAAGAGTTCCTTCTCCGGCGAATGGATTGATTCCAATGGGGACACGGAGGTATCCAGAAGGCGGATTGGGCAAATCGATGGCGAAGACTGAACCGGTCGACACGTACGAGACTGATCCCTCAAACACGGATACAGACTCTAACGGATCCCACGTTCCAATCACAAGGAGCCAAAGGACACAAGCGCGCACCAAACGAAGGAGGGCGGAACAAACGGTTAACGTAGTCGTTAATAATACTGTTAATGAAGTTGGGGCTCAGGTACAATCCCGCGCGGTTGTTGATCGAACGTTAGAAGCCTCTACTGGTGCTATTTTTGCCAACACTATCCAAACCTTGCTGAACCAATTGGAAGGGAAGACAACAGAACTATTGTCATTGCGCGATGAGGTTCGCAAGTTGAGAGTTGATGTCAATGATAAAAACATTGTTATTGACCAACAACGACGTGATATGGAGGAGCTCCGACTTGCCCTTCAAGCTAGTACAATGACCACAGAAGATCGGAATCCACGACGGGAGGAAGAAGTGCTTGTACACGTGTCAACCCAAGACGATTCATTGTCGTTTGATGAGGCCCTTACCAACGCAGACAAAGCTATGGTCAACAAAGAAAAGGGTGTGGGGGGTGACGGCGGCAAAGAGCTCGCTAAAGCGTTTGAAGAGAATTCAAGACTACAAAGTCGCTTGGATGTGTTGGTAGAACATTACTATCAATGGAAGTTGGCATGCGTATTCACGGTCGATCGGTCCCGACAATTGGTGGCGGAATTCCAAAAAATCGACAACAACTATACCGAAAACAACCAGGAGAGGGTGTTTGGTTTGACATCGTGGGCCCTCGTAGATGATCTTTTCAAGATGGATGAAATGGCGATGGTGAGAACTGCTGGTGGGCAAACAACCATCGATTGGTCCCGTTACAAATGAGATTTCAAAAAGGAGGTTTCATCTACCCTCGATCATCGGGGCAAACCCATGTTATTGTGGCCACAACCTTCGAGCTTCGTATCCGACGGTACGACTTGCTCAATTTGTCTAAACCCATTTGGTCCAGAAGGTGGGATGCATCTAGGCACTTGTGAGCACTTGTACCATCCATTTTGTTTGATTAGCTTGATGGTCGTACACCGGCGGTGCTCATTGTGCAAGGCCCCTTTTCACGAGCGATTGTACGAACTTTTTGGATTAGTTCCATACATGCCCCCGCATTGGGAGTTCAATGTGACGAACGCTCATGATCAATCACATATGTGGGGAAAAGATTTGGTGTGGAGCTGGAAACTGAAGATGCACTCGTTGGATAAGATGCACCTCTCAAACGAGTTGGGTTGGCAAAGGGACCCGGAGCAGATTGTCCGGGTGTGCAAGAATTTGATCCCGTTAAAGGACAAATACGGTAAAGGAAAACGAAATTTCTTCTACCAATGCTTTAATGGCCATTGGGACGAGAACGGGGAGCAATTTCGTTTCGGACCTCATCCACGGCAATGGTTGTGGGCCGTTGACGGAGTTCGCATCATAGACGACAACGGGGATCGCATTTCTCACGACGCTGACCAACCAGACCCGCAAGAACTAAGACAGTTATCGGAATCAGAGTGGAAAGAAATTTTCCGAAATGACGGAATCGACTTCTTGCTCGATGTGCACAGTCCAGGGACACGGCAAGCGCTCGACCAGCTCATGCAATCCCAAATCCTAAGGGCCGTGTTGGATGAAGATGGACCAGCAAGGAGAACACGATCGGCGTCTCGTAGACTTGTATTGGGCTCAGATGAAGACCTCCCTATGCACGTAGGGGCACACGACAACGAGGCAGGGGCGAGTGGCACTACTAATAGCCCGATGAATATTGACTAGGTGTATTTTTTATTTTTGCGGTGCCAAGAGACAATTTTCTTACAATGCTTCATCTTTTAGCGTTTAATGTATTTTCCCATTTTCGTATTACATTATGGATACTAAAAAAAAAATGAATAGTACTGTCTACATTCTACTTGATAATAGTGGTGTTAATCTGTGTGATTATGGATGTGCTTAAGCCTCATAAGGATTTGTGCGTTTGTATTAAATAAAATGGTGAGAACAAGTTTTAAACCTCCAAACATTTTTAATCCCTAAAGGACCAAGGCATTTTTGCACCAAAAACACTTCAAAATTGCCCGGCTATAGTATAATGCCTAAGAAGGGAGACAAAACCTTTTTATTTCTACATCTAACCGTAGGATCACAATAAATACTTCTTCGTTAATGTCCCCACAAAATTTCATAAATTTTAACCACACGGATTGAAAGGCTTGCATAGCTCCCATGCTATTCACTGCTTGGTATCAAATTTTTGCACTAGATAAGGCCTAAATCCATTACTAATGGTAGTTTAGGATGATGTTAGTTCCTTATACACCAATTGTTAGAGGTAGAAAAAGGGTGTACCTTATTCAAGTCAACTATGCTACTAGTGGAAGCTAAAAAAAGGGCAAGTAACGTTTTAGTTTTTAGATACTTGATATGTTTTAGATTGATGTATATTTATGGTCAATATGAAGGTCTACACCACATATTGTTGTGGAAAAAATCAAAAGTATAAAAAGTTAAAATCTCTAAGTTTTATGTGGTAAGACGTTTTTGTTTTTGGTACCTTGCCTGTTATATTTTTGGCAATATGTGAAAATCTTTGACTTGAGTTGAAGCGTTATTTTCCACTAAAGACAAGGAATTTTTTTTTAATTTGGAAGGAAATAATTTTCTACACTCTTATGTTTGCTCCAAAACTAATAGGGAGCTAATAAAGGTGTTCCTTATTAGAGAGCATGCCGTCAAAGTACAAGAGTTGTACTTTCCATTTTGCCTTCCTCCCTAGAACTAGGGAGAGACATAATCTGCATGTTATTTTAAGTGCATTAGGATCTTGTCGGAACCAAAAATAAATCACCCCATATTTAATTGTGCACCCGCCTCATGGAGATGAGGAGTGCCTCGGCCAAGCAAGAGTGGCCTCAAACGCCTCCTTGGAAAGTTTTGTGGGGACGAACCCCCCCCCCCAATTTACAAGCAAACGTCCCCGCCCTGCCCTGGTGGGGCGGAGACGTCTCCGCCCCATACCCGGGCAGGGGCGGGGACGTCTCCGCCCCCACCGGATTACTATTTTAATGGAGGGGGACCTCATTTGTCCCCACCTCGCATACTTCTATCCACCATCTCTTCATTGAGCTGGATGTGGGCGTTGTGCGAGGTCTCATTCATCCATCCACGCCAGAATTTTGCATTCACACGTGCACACCATGTCTTCATCCGGACAATTGGCCAAGGAGGAGCGTGACAAGACCCGTGCAAGAGCGGGGAACGCCCATCGGAAGCGGTTGCACGTTCTTCGAAATCCCGAGAAGTTGGCTTTTCAAGGTTGGGAGGACGTAGTGGAGCCATGGAGTTTTGATGATTGCGCGAACTACATCGAGTGGTGCCACATCGACAAGGCTTTCCCAGAGGCGCGACACATCTATCACCGACGCTTCCACAAGGCAAACTTGAAACATTGCATCGACGAGGCGTTTAAAAACCGATGCATCGAAGTTTACCAGGTATTGTATGACGTCCCATTCGTCAAACGCAACGAAGTAAATCTCTTCATTGCGCGGGGTGTTCATGCGGAGGTGAAGTTGGGCAAGATAGTGGATTGGTCCACTTTGAAGTCGATGCCGGGGAAGGTAAAAATTCCTCGCCCTGAAAATGGAATAATTCCAATGGGATGGCGCAAGTATCCGGAAGGTGGATTGGGCAAGTTCATGACTGTGATGGACGACACACCTAGCTATGATACTAACACGTCAAGTTCAGATGATGACTCCGACGGAACCCACGTCCAAGTCGCGAGCGAAAAGACACAAGCACGTGGTAGGCTGAGGAGGACCGAACGAGCCCTTCACCAACGTTACTATTGACTAGGAGTATTTAAAGGTTTAGGACGTAGCAAATCAATTTTGTGAACAATACTTTTGCTCTAAACATTATATGGTTTTAAATATCCTTTTTGTTTGTAATGGTCCAATTTATTTAGAGAACTTGCACATTACATTCTACTAGAGGCTTACACTACCCGTTACGGATGGGGACTTGCATAGCTCCCATGCCATCCACTACTTGGTTTATTTTTTTGCTTTCATGGTATGTGGTACATTCCTAATCTTTCGTGGGGCAATTGTGTTTAAATTATATATTTAGAGAACTTGCACATTACATTCTACTAGAGGCTTACACTACCCGTTATGGATGGGGACTTGCATAGCTCCCATGCTATCCACTACTTGATTTATTAGGGAGCTAATAGAGGTGTTCATTATTGGAGAGCATGCGGTCAAAGGACAAAAGTAGTACTTTCCCGAAAGCCTTCCTTCGTAGACATAACCTGCGTCTAATTTTAAGTGCATCGCAATCTTGTCGGAACCAAAATTAAGGTACCCTATATTAAAACCTCCACCCTCCTCATGGAGAGGAGGAGTGCCTAAGCACCCAAAATGCCCCAAATGCCTCCTTCTCCTGGGTTGGGGAGACGTCCCAGCCCCTGCCCAAGCAGGGTTGTCTATCATGACATTGTGACAGTGACGTGCCGTCATGACGTGACCTGTCGTGACGGACCCTCTCGTCACGACACAATAGAGTCAACCTAGGGTCAAAGCTGAACTTTAACCCTATGTATGGTACATATGTTACCTTGGCGTCGACGTGGCCGTCCTATGTGGCATTGACATCCTACGTGTCTCTCACCACTTTTACCCTTTGCTGTGTTGTATTAACCTTTGAGTGAAAATCAATTAAGTTGGGGGGTTTTTCAGAGGGAGCAATTTAGGAGCGGACTGCACGCGGACATGCGATGACCGTCCGCGGACATGCCGCGGACTGCGTGCGGACACTGCCGCGGACTGGCTGCGGATACGCAGCGGACTGAACTTGGACCCGCGGACTGAGTGCAGACCCGCGGACTGCCTGCGGATACGCAGCGGACTGGATATGTACCCGCGGACTGGCTGCAAACGCTGCTGCGGACCGATCGCGGACTGGCTGCAAACGCTGCTGCGGACTGATCGCGGACTGGCTGCAAACGCTGCTGCGGACTGATCGCGGACTGGCTGTGGACACTGCCGCGGACTGGCCGCGGATACGTAGCGGACTGGATGTGGACCCGCGGACTGGCTGCGGATACGCAGCGGACTGGATCGGAACCCGCGGACTGGCTGCGGACTGATCGCGGACTCGCCGTGGACACTGCCGCGGATACGTAGCGGACTGGATGTGGACCCGCGGACTGGCTGCGGATACGCAACGGACTGGATGGGGACCCGCGGATTGAGTGTAGACTCGCGGACTGGCTGCGGACGTTGCTGCTGACGCTGCTGCGGACTGGCCGCGGACACTGCCGCGGACTGGCTGCGGACACTTCTGCGGACTGATCGCGGTCACTGCCGCGAACTAGCCGCGGACTGATCGCGGACTCACACCGGCCTAGGTGTGGGGGCGCCAATGCAACGCGGATTGGGAGTGGAGGAGCGCGGATATGGTAGTTAGGATATTTTTTAATTACGTTATTCCATTTTTATTTCTGAATATACAAAGGGCGGATTGGGAGACCAATTCAAAACAATTTGTACAAAGTTGTTCTTCATTCAAAATTACAGGGAAGTCCAAAAAGGCATTCTCTTCTTGCAAATAACCGAATACAAATTAGACAACACTTCACAACATAGAGAAGATGCTACATACCCTACAGTATCTAAGGACTATGAAATCACAATATACTATATACTACTCATTGCGGAAGAAATCCCATGGTATAGCTAGGTTGTAGGGCGGTCCTTTCAACAAGTCTACTACATGCGTGACGGTTGATCTCTCTAGTGGATCGGGTTTCAACAACTCGTCCATGGCTTGCTCAAATCGCTTGGACAATGAACTCGGATCTTTGTTCTTTTGGAACAAGCTTGAAGAGCAATCGCGGTTGTAGATCCTCCTTGCCAAGTACCCCACTGCATACGCCTCAGATCTATGGTTGTGCTTATGCTTTATTCCCATTCTCCTCGGTGACGTTGGTGTTCCGCGCTTCCCATATACATGGAATAGCTCGGGGGCAGCATGACGATACTTAGCTCGGAAAGCACCGAGCTCTGTACTAGAGGGTCGACCGTAGTTTGACATCTTGTCTTCGCCGTCCCATGATGCCATTCCCCAATCACACACCCCGATGTACACTACATCTTTTTTCTCTTGCGGAAAATGAAGCATAACATTGTTGGGGCTCAAGTCGTTGTGCAAAATGCGCTGGGAATGTATCACATCCATGATGCACAGTAGTACCCATGCTAAATAGGCCCGATTTTTACGATACACGCATAGTTCCATACGAGCCTCAAGGTCGATTCCAGCTGTTTTAAGAATATCATCTTCGTGTTCCTCCTCATATTTTGAATCGATCCTCCAAATAGATGCTAGTGAGCCACCGTTCCACCATAGAGTATACGACTCGTATGTTCTTCTATCCAGGTACTGGATTTTGATAACCCCTGCATGGTCCACTGGACATGCTAACGCCTCAATTCAACGTTTCTCCCGGTTTTTTTCACGACTATCCTCCTTCATTGTTTTCCCCGCAAACTCCATGTGTGCTGGAATGCAACTTACACCGTCAATACTCACACGACGGACAACTCCAAAGCCTCTTTCATAATTTCTAGTATCCAACGCCTTTACTTCCGCATGCATTGGAAGCCACACTACACCTTCACGACCTCTACTCGCAACCCGCGCAACCAAATCTTGATCAATCCAAGGAATAGCGAGGTTAGTTCTCCCTTTCGGCTTGATTGCTTCTACCCCCTCTTTGAGTCTCTCAAACAATAACTTCACTTCCATTGCTTGTTCGCTTACATCTTCCTTGTAATAGACATCCCAAATAGTCTTCACGGGGTTGTGAATAGCTTGTTTGGAAAACAAGCTGGGCCATGTATCCATTGAATGTCTCAATTTATCTTCGCGAAAATTTACTTCATTGGCAATATTTTGGATAATGAGTATCAATCTTGCCTCCATAGCTTCTAGTCTTGTAGCGCCGTTACACAAGTACCGTTTCTCCAACTTGGATAGACCTTTCTCTATCATCCAAAATAATATATCTGCTACAACCCTGCACTTAAATTCCTTACTCATTGCATCCAAATGGCTTGTCCTTGCTCTTTTCTTGTAGGGCTCTGAGTCCTCTGAAAAAGCAGGCCGTTTACCCCGCCCTCGTCCCGCTCCAACTGAAGGTTCGCTTGAAACCAAGGAATTTGTTGCAGATGGTACCTCATCATGTCGAACAGCCCTTAGTGATGGCTCTCCTACTGCGGGCTCACCACTCGATCCGCCTGAACTGCGAGCTCCCGGGTGTTGAAATCCGCTCAAACTTTGAGATCCTCGTGACCGCCCTCCTTCAGTGGTCCCCCGCGCTGATCCACGTGGAACCCCTCGAGATCCTACTGCGCCTCGTGAATGTGATTGCGACCCACGAGAATTATTTCGTCCAAGTGCATGAAATTCTTGGTGCAGTTCTTCCATGCGATGCCTGCGACCCCCGTCACTTCGCCCACTTCCACTACCTTGTCCTCTCGCCAACATACCACCACTCACACGATCGGCTGCAGCAGTGGTTGATTGAATTTCCACCTGATGAGCCTCGTGGAGTTGCATGTCTGCATCTTGATAATGCACCCTGCTATCGGCCATTCCTGTAAAGTAGTTAACCGGTCACTTAAACCGGTCACTTAAAGTGCAGTGCGAAAGTGAGTGAGTCTGGAAAAAAATGACAAGGGTTACCCCCGCATTCGTCTTTCCCAACTCCTATACCCTCGAAACCCGTGCAATGGTGTTCGCGCAACAAGGTCTCGGGTTCCTATTGGGCAAGGAAATGGAGGGAAAAAAGTGAGGTCGTCAATGGCCTATCCGCCTTTATATAGGCTGCAAGGGGTCGGGAACATTGCGGATAGGGTTGGGAACCTGGAGAACCGCGCGGTCGGGGAGCGGACGGGGGCGCGGACTGGACGCGGAC